>OX328275.1:2500-12500 GCA_946814005.1 Chamaenerion angustifolium | reverse complement strand
AGGGTTTAGGGTTTAGGGTTTAGGGTTTAGGGTTTAGGGTTTAGGGTTTAGGGTTTAGGGTTTAGGGTTTAGGGTTTAGGGTTTAGGGTTTAGGGTTTAGGGTTTAGGGTTTAGGGTTTAGGGTTTAGGGTTTAGGGTTTAGGGTTTAGGGTTTAGGGTTTAGGGTTTAGGGTTTAGGGTTTAGGGTTTAGGGTTTAGGGTTTAGGGTTTAGGGTTTAGGGTTTAGGGTTTAGGGTTTAGGGTTTAGGGTTTAGGGTTTAGGGTTTAGGGTTTAGGGTTTAGGGTTTAGGGTTTAGGGTTTAGGGTTTAGGGTTTAGGGTTTAGGGTTTAGGGTTTAGGGTTTAGGGTTTAGGGTTTAGGGTTTAGGGTTTAGGGTTTAGGGTTTAGGGTTTAGGGTTTAGGGTTTAGGGTTTAGGGTTTAGGGTTTAGGGTTTAGGGTTTAGGGTTTAGGGTTTAGGGTTTAGGGTTTAGGGTTTAGGGTTTAGGGTTTAGGGTTTAGGGTTTAGGGTTTAGGGTTTAGGGTTTAGGGTTTAGGGTTTAGGGTTTAGGGTTTAGGGTTTAGGGTTTAGGGTTTAGGGTTTAGGGTTTAGGGTTTAGGGTTTAGGGTTTAGGGTTTAGGGTTTAGGGTTTAGGGTTTAGGGTTTAGGGTTTAGGGTTTAGGGTTTAGGGTTTAGGGTTTAGGGTTTAGGGTTTAGGGTTTAGGGTTTAGGGTTTAGGGTTTAGGGTTTAGGGTTTAGGGTTTAGGGTTTAGGGTTTAGGGTTTAGGGTTTAGGGTTTAGGGTTTAGGGTTTAGGGTTTAGGGTTTAGGGTTTAGGGTTTAGGGTTTAGGGTTTAGGGTTTAGGGTTTAGGGTTTAGGGTTTAGGGTTTAGGGTTTAGGGTTTAGGGTTTAGGGTTTAGGGTTTAGGGTTTAGGGTTTAGGGTTTAGGGTTTAGGGTTTAGGGTTTAGGGTTTAGGGTTTAGGGTTTAGGGTTTAGGGTTTAGGGTTTAGGGTTTAGGGTTTAGGGTTTAGGGTTTAGGGTTTAGGGTTTAGGGTTTAGGGTTTAGGGTTTAGGGTTTAGGGTTTAGGGTTTAGGGTTTAGGGTTTAGGGTTTAGGGTTTAGGGTTTAGGGTTTAGGGTTTAGGGTTTAGGGTTTAGGGTTTAGGGTTTAGGGTTTAGGGTTTAGGGTTTAGGGTTTAGGGTTTAGGGTTTAGGGTTTAGGGTTTAGGGTTTAGGGTTTAGGGTTTAGGGTTTAGGGTTTAGGGTTTAGGGTTTAGGGTTTAGGGTTTAGGGTTTAGGGTTTAGGGTTTAGGGTTTAGGGTTTAGGGTTTAGGGTTTAGGGTTTAGGGTTTAGGGTTTAGGGTTTAGGGTTTAGGGTTTAGGGTTTAGGGTTTAGGGTTTAGGGTTTAGGGTTTAGGGTTTAGGGTTTAGGGTTTAGGGTTTAGGGTTTAGGGTTTAGGGTTTAGGGTTTAGGGTTTAGGGTTTAGGGTTTAGGGTTTAGGGTTTAGGGTTTAGGGTTTAGGGTTTAGGGTTTAGGGTTTAGGGTTTAGGGTTTAGGGTTTAGGGTTTAGGGTTTAGGGTTTAGGGTTTAGGGTTTAGGGTTTAGGGTTTAGGGTTTAGGGTTTAGGGTTTAGGGTTTAGGGTTTAGGGTTTAGGGTTTAGGGTTTAGGGTTTAGGGTTTAGGGTTTAGGGTTTAGGGTTTAGGGTTTAGGGTTTAGGGTTTAGGGTTTAGGGTTTAGGGTTTAGGGTTTAGGGTTTAGGGTTTAGGGTTTAGGGTTTAGGGTTTAGGGTTTAGGGTTTAGGGTTTAGGGTTTAGGGTTTAGGGTTTAGGGTTTAGGGTTTAGGGTTTAGGGTTTAGGGTTTAGGGTTTAGGGTTTAGGGTTTAGGGTTTAGGGTTTAGGGTTTAGGGTTTAGGGTTTAGGGTTTAGGGTTTAGGGTTTAGGGTTTAGGGTTTAGGGTTTAGGGTTTAGGGTTTAGGGTTTAGGGTTTAGGGTTTAGGGTTTAGGGTTTAGGGTTTAGGGTTTAGGGTTTAGGGTTTAGGGTTTAGGGTTTAGGGTTTAGGGTTTAGGGTTTAGGGTTTAGGGTTTAGGGTTTAGGGTTTAGGGTTTAGGGTTTAGGGTTTAGGGTTTAGGGTTTAGGGTTTAGGGTTTAGGGTTTAGGGTTTAGGGTTTAGGGTTTAGGGTTTAGGGTTTAGGGTTTAGGGTTTAGGGTTTAGGGTTTAGGGTTTAGGGTTTAGGGTTTAGGGTTTAGGGTTTAGGGTTTAGGGTTTAGGGTTTAGGGTTTAGGGTTTAGGGTTTAGGGTTTAGGGTTTAGGGTTTAGGGTTTAGGGTTTAGGGTTTAGGGTTTAGGGTTTAGGGTTTAGGGTTTAGGGTTTAGGGTTTAGGGTTTAGGGTTTAGGGTTTAGGGTTTAGGGTTTAGGGTTTAGGGTTTAGGGTTTAGGGTTTAGGGTTTAGGGTTTAGGGTTTAGGGTTTAGGGTTTAGGGTTTAGGGTTTAGGGTTTAGGGTTTAGGGTTTAGGGTTTAGGGTTTAGGGTTTAGGGTTTAGGGTTTAGGGTTTAGGGTTTAGGGTTTAGGGTTTAGGGTTTAGGGTTTAGGGTTTAGGGTTTAGGGTTTAGGGTTTAGGGTTTAGGGTTTAGGGTTTAGGGTTTAGGGTTTAGGGTTTAGGGTTTAGGTTTTAGGGTTTAGGGTTTAGGGTTTAGGGTTTAGGGTTTAGGGTTTAGGGTTTAGGGTTTAGGGTTTAGGGTTTAGGGTTTAGGGTTTAGGGTTTAGGGTTTAGGGTTTAGGGTTTAGGGTTTAGGGTTTAGGGTTTAGGGTTTAGGGTTTAGGGTTTAGGGTTTAGGGTTTAGGGTTTAGGGTTTAGGGTTTAGGGTTTAGGGTTTAGGGTTTAGGGTTTAGGGTTTAGGGTTTAGGGTTTAGGGTTTAGGGTTTAGGGTTTAGGGTTTAGGGTTTAGGGTTTAGGGTTTAGGGTTTAGGGTTTAGGGTTTAGGGTTTAGGGTTTAGGGTTTAGGGTTTAGGGTTTAGGGTTTAGGGTTTAGGGTTTAGGGTTTAGGGTTTAGGGTTTAGGGTTTAGGGTTTAGGGTTTAGGGTTTAGGGTTTAGGGTTTAGGGTTTAGGGTTTAGGGTTTAGGGTTTAGGGTTTAGGGTTTAGGGTTTAGGGTTTAGGGTTTAGGGTTTAGGGTTTAGGGTTTAGGGTTTAGGGTTTAGGGTTTAGGGTTTAGGGTTTAGGGTTTAGGGTTTAGGGTTTAGGGTTTAGGGTTTAGGGTTTAGGGTTTAGGGTTTAGGGTTTAGGGTTTAGGGTTTAGGGTTTAGGGTTTAGGGTTTAGGGTTTAGGGTTTAGGGTTTAGGGTTTAGGGTTTAGGGTTTAGGGTTTAGGGTTTAGGGTTTAGGGTTTAGGGTTTAGGGTTTAGGGTTTAGGGTTTAGGGTTTAGGGTTTAGGGTTTAGGGTTTAGGGTTTAGGGTTTAGGGTTTAGGGTTTAGGGTTTAGGGTTTAGGGTTTAGGGTTTAGGGTTTAGGGTTTAGGGTTTAGGGTTTAGGGTTTAGGGTTTAGGGTTTAGGGTTTAGGGTTTAGGGTTTAGGGTTTAGGGTTTAGGGTTTAGGGTTTAGGGTTTAGGGTTTAGGGTTTAGGGTTTAGGGTTTAGGGTTTAGGGTTTAGGGTTTAGGGTTTAGGGTTTAGGGTTTAGGGTTTAGGGTTTAGGGTTTAGGGTTTAGGGTTTAGGGTTTAGGGTTTAGGGTTTAGGGTTTAGGGTTTAGGGTTTAGGGTTTAGGGTTTAGGGTTTAGGGTTTAGGGTTTAGGGTTTAGGGTTTAGGGTTTAGGGTTTAGGGTTTAGGGTTTAGGGTTTAGGGTTTAGGGTTTAGGGTTTAGGGTTTAGGGTTTAGGGTTTAGGGTTTAGGGTTTAGGGTTTAGGGTTTAGGGTTTAGGGTTTAGGGTTTAGGGTTTAGGGTTTAGGGTTTAGGGTTTAGGGTTTAGGGTTTAGGGTTTAGGGTTTAGGGTTTAGGGTTTAGGGTTTAGGGTTTAGGGTTTAGGGTTTAGGGTTTAGGGTTTAGGGTTTAGGGTTTAGGGTTTAGGGTTTAGGGTTTAGGGTTTAGGGTTTAGGGTTTAGGGTTTAGGGTTTAGGGTTTAGGGTTTAGGGTTTAGGGTTTAGGGTTTAGGGTTTAGGGTTTAGGGTTTAGGGTTTAGGGTTTAGGGTTTAGGGTTTAGGGTTTAGGGTTTAGGGTTTAGGGTTTAGGGTTTAGGGTTTAGGGTTTAGGGTTTAGGGTTTAGGGTTTAGGGTTTAGGGTTTAGGGTTTAGGGTTTAGGGTTTAGGGTTTAGGGTTTAGGGTTTAGGGTTTAGGGTTTAGGGTTTAGGGTTTAGGGTTTAGGGTTTAGGGTTTAGGGTTTAGGGTTTAGGGTTTAGGGTTTAGGGTTTAGGGTTTAGGGTTTAGGGTTTAGGGTTTAGGGTTTAGGGTTTAGGGTTTAGGGTTTAGGGTTTAGGGTTTAGGGTTTAGGGTTTAGGGTTTAGGGTTTAGGGTTTAGGGTTTAGGGTTTAGGGTTTAGGGTTTAGGGTTTAGGGTTTAGGGTTTAGGGTTTAGGGTTTAGGGTTTAGGGTTTAGGGTTTAGGGTTTAGGGTTTAGGGTTTAGGGTTTAGGGTTTAGGGTTTAGGGTTTAGGGTTTAGGGTTTAGGGTTTAGGGTTTAGGGTTTAGGGTTTAGGGTTTAGGGTTTAGGGTTTAGGGTTTAGGGTTTAGGGTTTAGGGTTTAGGGTTTAGGGTTTAGGGTTTAGGGTTTAGGGTTTAGGGTTTAGGGTTTAGGGTTTAGGGTTTAGGGTTTAGGGTTTAGGGTTTAGGGTTTAGGGTTTAGGGTTTAGGGTTTAGGGTTTAGGGTTTAGGGTTTAGGGTTTAGGGTTTAGGGTTTAGGGTTTAGGGTTTAGGGTTTAGGGTTTAGGGTTTAGGGTTTAGGGTTTAGGGTTTAGGGTTTAGGGTTTAGGGTTTAGGGTTTAGGGTTTAGGGTTTAGGGTTTAGGGTTTAGGGTTTAGGGTTTAGGGTTTAGGGTTTAGGGTTTAGGGTTTAGGGTTTAGGGTTTAGGGTTTAGGGTTTAGGGTTTAGGGTTTAGGGTTTAGGGTTTAGGGTTTAGGGTTTAGGGTTTAGGGTTTAGGGTTTAGGGTTTAGGGTTTAGGGTTTAGGGTTTAGGGTTTAGGGTTTAGGGTTTAGGGTTTAGGGTTTAGGGTTTAGGGTTTAGGGTTTAGGGTTTAGGGTTTAGGGTTTAGGGTTTAGGGTTTAGGGTTTAGGGTTTAGGGTTTAGGGTTTAGGGTTTAGGGTTTAGGGTATAGGGTTTAGGGTTTAGGGTTTAGGGTTTAGGGTTTAGGGTTTAGGGTTTAGGGTTTAGGGTTTAGGGTTTAGGGTTTAGGGTTTAGGGTTTAGGGTTTAGGGTTTAGGGTTTAGGGTTTAGGGTTTAGGGTTTAGGGTTTAGGGTTTAGGGTTTAGGGTTTAGGGTTTAGGGTTTAGGGTTTAGGGTTTAGGGTTTAGGGTTTAGGGTTTAGGGTTTAGGGTTTAGGGTTTAGGGTTTAGGGTTTAGGGTTTAGGGTTTAGGGTTTAGGGTTTAGGGTTTAGGGTTTAGGGTTTAGGGTTTAGGGTTTAGGGTTTAGGGTTTAGGGTTTAGGGTTTAGGGTTTAGGGTTTAGGGTTTAGGGTTTAGGGTTTAGGGTTTAGGGTTTAGGGTTTAGGGTTTAGGGTTTAGGGTTTAGGGTTTAGGGTTTAGGGTTTAGGGTTTAGGGTTTAGGGTTTAGGGTTTAGGGTTTAGGGTTTAGGGTTTAGGGTTTAGGGTTTAGGGTTTAGGGTTTAGGGTTTAGGGTTTAGGGTTTAGGGTTTAGGGTTTAGGGTTTAGGGTTTAGGGTTTAGGGTTTAGGGTTTAGGGTTTAGGGTTTAGGGTTTAGGGTTTAGGGTTTAGGGTTTAGGGTTTAGGGTTTAGGGTTTAGGGTTTAGGGTTTAGGGTTTAGGGTTTAGGGTTTAGGGTTTAGGGTTTAGGGTTTAGGGTTTAGGGTTTAGGGTTTAGGGTTTAGGGTTTAGGGTTTAGGGTTTAGGGTTTAGGGTTTAGGGTTTAGGGTTTAGGGTTTAGGGTTTAGGGTTTAGGGTTTAGGGTTTAGGGTTTAGGGTTTAGGGTTTAGGGTTTAGGGTTTAGGGTTTAGGGTTTAGGGTTTAGGGTTTAGGGTTTAGGGTTTAGGGTTTAGGGTTTAGGGTTTAGGGTTTAGGGTTTAGGGTTTAGGGTTTAGGGTTTAGGGTTTAGGGTTTAGGGTTTAGGGTTTAGGGTTTAGGGTTTAGGGTTTAGGGTTTAGGGTTTAGGGTTTAGGGTTTAGGGTTTAGGGTTTAGGGTTTAGGGTTTAGGGTTTAGGGTTTAGGGTTTAGGGTTTAGGGTTTAGGGTTTAGGGTTTAGGGTTTAGGGTTTAGGGTTTAGGGTTTAGGGTTTAGGGTTTAGGGTTTAGGGTTTAGGGTTTAGGGTTTAGGGTTTAGGGTTTAGGGTTTAGGGTTTAGGGTTTAGGGTTTAGGGTTTAGGGTTTAGGGTTTAGGGTTTAGGGTTTAGGGTTTAGGGTTTAGGGTTTAGGGTTTAGGGTTTAGGGTTTAGGGTTTAGGGTTTAGGGTTTAGGGTTTAGGGTTTAGGGTTTAGGGTTTAGGGTTTAGGGTTTAGGGTTTAGGGTTTAGGGTTTAGGGTTTAGGGTTTAGGGTTTAGGGTTTAGGGTTTAGGGTTTAGGGTTTAGGGTTTAGGGTTTAGGGTTTAGGGTTTAGGGTTTAGGGTTTAGGGTTTAGGGTTTAGGGTTTAGGGTTTAGGGTTTAGGGTTTAGGGTTTAGGGTTTAGGGTTTAGGGTTTAGGGTTTAGGGTTTAGGGTTTAGGGTTTAGGGTTTAGGGTTTAGGGTTTAGGGTTTAGGGTTTAGGGTTTAGGGTTTAGGGTTTAGGGTTTAGGGTTTAGGGTTTAGGGTTTAGGGTTTAGGGTTTAGGGTTTAGGGTTTAGGGTTTAGGGTTTAGGGTTTAGGGTTTAGGGTTTAGGGTTTAGGGTTTAGGGTTTAGGGTTTAGGGTTTAGGGTTTAGGGTTTAGGGTTTAGGGTTTAGGGTTTAGGGTTTAGGGTTTAGGGTTTAGGGTTTAGGGTTTAGGGTTTAGGGTTTAGGGTTTAGGGTTTAGGGTTTAGGGTTTAGGGTTTAGGGTTTAGGGTTTAGGGTTTAGGGTTTAGGGTTTAGGGTTTAGGGTTTAGGGTTTAGGGTTTAGGGTTTAGGGTTTAGGGTTTAGGGTTTAGGGTTTAGGGTTTAGGGTTTAGGGTTTAGGGTTTAGGGTTTAGGGTTTAGGGTTTAGGGTTTAGGGTTTAGGGTTTAGGGTTTAGGGTTTAGGGTTTAGGGTTTAGGGTTTAGGGTTTAGGGTTTAGGGTTTAGGGTTTAGGGTTTAGGGTTTAGGGTTTAGGGTTTAGGGTTTAGGGTTTAGGGTTTAGGGTTTAGGGTTTAGGGTTTAGGGTTTAGGGTTTAGGGTTTAGGGTTTAGGGTTTAGGGTTTAGGGTTTAGGGTTTAGGGTTTAGGGTTTAGGGTTTAGGGTTTAGGGTTTAGGGTTTAGGGTTTAGGGTTTAGGGTTTAGGGTTTAGGGTTTAGGGTTTAGGGTTTAGGGTTTAGGGTTTAGGGTTTAGGGTTTAGGGTTTAGGGTTTAGGGTTTAGGGTTTAGGGTTTAGGGTTTAGGGTTTAGGGTTTAGGGTTTAGGGTTTAGGGTTTAGGGTTTAGGGTTTAGGGTTTAGGGTTTAGGGTTTAGGGTTTAGGGTTTAGGGTTTAGGGTTTAGGGTTTAGGGTTTAGGGTTTAGGGTTTAGGGTTTAGGGTTTAGGGTTTAGGGTTTAGGGTTTAGGGTTTAGGGTTTAGGGTTTAGGGTTTAGGGTTTAGGGTTTAGGGTTTAGGGTTTAGGGTTTAGGGTTTAGGGTTTAGGGTTTAGGGTTTAGGGTTTAGGGTTTAGGGTTTAGGGTTTAGGGTTTAGGGTTTAGGGTTTAGGGTTTAGGGTTTAGGGTTTAGGGTTTAGGGTTTAGGGTTTAGGGTTTAGGGTTTAGGGTTTAGGGTTTAGGGTTTAGGGTTTAGGGTTTAGGGTTTAGGGTTTAGGGTTTAGGGTTTAGGGTTTAGGGTTTAGGGTTTAGGGTTTAGGGTTTAGGGTTTAGGGTTTAGGGTTTAGGGTTTAGGGTTTAGGGTTTAGGGTTTAGGGTTTAGGGTTTAGGGTTTAGGGTTTAGGGTTTAGGGTTTAGGGTTTAGGGTTTAGGGTTTAGGGTTTAGGGTTTAGGGTTTAGGGTTTAGGGTTTAGGGTTTAGGGTTTAGGGTTTAGGGTTTAGGGTTTAGGGTTTAGGGTTTAGGGTTTAGGGTTTAGGGTTTAGGGTTTAGGGTTTAGGGTTTAGGGTTTAGGGTTTAGGGTTTAGGGTTTAGGGTTTAGGGTTTAGGGTTTAGGGTTTAGGGTTTAGGGTTTAGGGTTTAGGGTTTAGGGTTTAGGGTTTAGGGTTTAGGGTTTAGGGTTTAGGGTTTAGGGTTTAGGGTTTAGGGTTTAGGGTTTAGGGTTTAGGGTTTAGGGTTTAGGGTTTAGGGTTTAGGGTTTAGGGTTTAGGGTTTAGGGTTTAGGGTTTAGGGTTTAGGGTTTAGGGTTTAGGGTTTAGGGTTTAGGGTTTAGGGTTTAGGGTTTAGGGTTTAGGGTTTAGGGTTTAGGGTTTAGGGTTTAGGGTTTAGGGTTTAGGGTTTAGGGTTTAGGGTTTAGGGTTTAGGGTTTAGGGTTTAGGGTTTAGGGTTTAGGGTTTAGGGTTTAGGGTTTAGGGTTTAGGGTTTAGGGTTTAGGGTTTAGGGTTTAGGGTTTAGGGTTTAGGGTTTAGGGTTTAGGGTTTAGGGTTTAGGGTTTAGGGTTTAGGGTTTAGGGTTTAGGGTTTAGGGTTTAGGGTTTAGGGTTTAGGGTTTAGGGTTTAGGGTTTAGGGTTTAGGGTTTAGGGTTTAGGGTTTAGGGTTTAGGGTTTAGGGTTTAGGGTTTAGGGTTTAGGGTTTAGGGTTTAGGGTTTAGGGTTTAGGGTTTAGGGTTTAGGGTTTAGGGTTTAGGGTTTAGGGTTTAGGGTTTAGGGTTTAGGGTTTAGGGTTTAGGGTTTAGGGTTTAGGGTTTAGGGTTTAGGGTTTAGGGTTTAGGGTTTAGGGTTTAGGGTTTAGGGTTTAGGGTTTAGGGTTTAGGGTTTAGGGTTTAGGGTTTAGGGTTTAGGGTTTAGGGTTTAGGGTTTAGGGTTTAGGGTTTAGGGTTTAGGGTTTAGGGTTTAGGGTTTAGGGTTTAGGGTTTAGGGTTTAGGGTTTAGGGTTTAGGGTTTAGGGTTTAGGGTTTAGGGTTTAGGGTTTAGGGTTTAGGGTTTAGGGTTTAGGGTTTAGGGTTTAGGGTTTAGGGTTTAGGGTTTAGGGTTTAGGGTTTAGGGTTTAGGGTTTAGGGTTTAGGGTTTAGGGTTTAGGGTTTAGGGTTTAGGGTTTAGGGTTTAGGGTTTAGGGTTTAGGGTTTAGGGTTTAGGGTTTAGGGTTTAGGGTTTAGGGTTTAGGGTTTAGGGTTTAGGGTTTAGGGTTTAGGGTTTAGGGTTTAGGGTTTAGGGTTTAGGGTTTAGGGTTTAGGGTTTAGGGTTTAGGGTTTAGGGTTTAGGGTTTAGGGTTTAGGGTTTAGGGTTTAGGGTTTAGGGTTTAGGGTTTAGGGTTTAGGGTTTAGGGTTTAGGGTTTAGGGTTTAGGGTTTAGGGTTTAGGGTTTAGGGTTTAGGGTTTAGGGTTTAGGGTTTAGGGTTTAGGGTTTAGGGTTTAGGGTTTAGGGTTTAGGGTTTAGGGTTTAGGGTTTAGGGTTTAGGGTTTAGGGTTTAGGGTTTAGGGTTTAGGGTTTAGGGTTTAGGGTTTAGGGTTTAGGGTTTAGGGTTTAGGGTTTAGGGTTTAGGGTTTAGGGTTTAGGGTTTAGGGTTTAGGGTTTAGGGTTTAGGGTTTAGGGTTTAGGGTTTAGGGTTTAGGGTTTAGGGTTTAGGGTTTAGGGTTTAGGGTTTAGGGTTTAGGG